>OX621209.1:0-22500 GCA_951640565.1 Petrophora chlorosata
CTAACCTAACCTAACCTAACCTAACCTAACCTAACCTAACCTAACCTAACCTAACCTAACCTAACCTAACCTAACCTAACCTAACCTAACCTAACCTAACCTAACCTAACCTAACCTAACCTAACCTAACCTAACCTAACCTAACCTAACCTAACCTAACCTAACCTAACCTAACCTAACCTAACCTAACCTAACCTAACCTAACCTAACCTAACCTAACCTAACCTAACCTAACCTAACCTAACCTAACCTAACCTAACCTAACCTAACCTAACCTAACCTAACCTAACCTAACCTAACCTAACCTAACCTAACCTAACCTAACCTAACCTAACCTAACCTAACCTAACCTAACCTAACCTAACCTAACCTAACCTAACCTAACCTAACCTAACCTAACCTAACCTAACCTAACCTAACCTAACCTAACCTAACCTAACCTAACCTAACCTAACCTAACCTAACCTAACCTAACCTAACCTAACCTAACCTAACCTAACCTAACCTAACCTAACCTAACCTAACCTAACCTAACCTAACCTAACCTAACCTAACCTAACCTAACCTAACCTAACCTAACCTAACCTAACCTAACCTAACCTAACCTAACCTAACCTAACCTAACCTAACCTAACCTAACCTAACCTAACCTAACCTAACCTAACCTAACCTAACCTAACCTAACCTAACCTAACCTAACCTAACCTAACCTAACCTAACCTAACCTAACCTAACCTAACCTAACCTAACCTAACCTAACCTAACCTAACCTAACCTAACCTAACCTAACCTAACCTAACCTAACCTAACCTAACCTAACCTAACCTAACCTAACCTAACCTAACCTAACCTAACCTAACCTAACCTAACCTAACCTAACCTAACCTAACCTAACCTAACCTAACCTAACCTAACCTAACCTAACCTAACCTAACCTAACCTAACCTAACCTAACCTAACCTAACCTAACCTAACCTAACCTAACCTAACCTAACCTAACCTAACCTAACCTAACCTAACCTAACCTAACCTAACCTAACCTAACCTAACCTAACCTAACCTAACCTAACCTAACCTAACCTAACCTAACCTAACCTAACCTAACCTAACCTAACCTAACCTAACCTAACCTAACCTAACCTAACCTAACCTAACCTAACCTAACCTAACCTAACCTAACCTAACCTAACCTAACCTAACCTAACCTAACCTAACCTAACCTAACCTAACCTAACCTAACCTAACCTAACCTAACCTAACCTAACCTAACCTAACCTAACCTAACCTAACCTAACCTAACCTAACCTAACCTAACCTAACCTAACCTAACCTAACCTAACCTAACCTAACCTAACCTAACCTAACCTAACCTAACCTAACCTAACCTAACCTAACCTAACCTAACCTAACCTAACCTAACCTAACCTAACCTAACCTAACCTAACCTAACCTAACCTAACCTAACCTAACCTAACCTAACCTAACCTAACCTAACCTAACCTAACCTAACCTAACCTAACCTAACCTAACCTAACCTAACCTAACCTAACCTAACCTAACCTAACCTAACCTAACCTAACCTAACCTAACCTAACCTAACCTAACCTAACCTAACCTAACCTAACCTAACCTAACCTAACCTAACCTAACCTAACCTAACCTAACCTAACCTAACCTAACCTAACCTAACCTAACCTAACCTAACCTAACCTAACCTAACCTAACCTAACCTAACCTAACCTAACCTAACCTAACCTAACCTAACCTAACCTAACCTAACCTAACCTAACCTAACCTAACCTAACCTAACCTAACCTAACCTAACCTAACCTAACCTAACCTAACCTAACCTAACCTAACCTAACCTAACCTAACCTAACCTAACCTAACCTAACCTAACCTAACCTAACCTAACCTAACCTAACCTAACCTAACCTAACCTAACCTAACCTAACCTAACCTAACCTAACCTAACCTAACCTAACCTAACCTAACCTAACCTAACCTAACCTAACCTAACCTAACCTAACCTAACCTAACCTAACCTAACCTAACCTAACCTAACCTAACCTAACCTAACCTAACCTAACCTAACCTAACCTAACCTAACCTAACCTAACCTAACCTAACCTAACCTAACCTAACCTAACCTAACCTAACCTAACCTAACCTAACCTAACCTAACCTAACCTAACCTAACCTAACCTAACCTAACCTAACCTAACCTAACCTAACCTAACCTAACCTAACCTAACCTAACCTAACCTAACCTAACCTAACCTAACCTAACCTAACCTAACCTAACCTAACCTAACCTAACCTAACCTAACCTAACCTAACCTAACCTAACCTAACCTAACCTAACCTAACCTAACCTAACCTAACCTAACCTAACCTAACCTAACCTAACCTAACCTAACCTAACCTAACCTAACCTAACCTAACCTAACCTAACCTAACCTAACCTAACCTAACCTAACCTAACCTAACCTAACCTAACCTAACCTAACCTAACCTAACCTAACCTAACCTAACCTAACCTAACCTAACCTAACCTAACCTAACCTAACCTAACCTAACCTAACCTAACCTAACCTAACCTAACCTAACCTAACCTAACCTAACCTAACCTAACCTAACCTAACCTAACCTAACCTAACCTAACCTAACCTAACCTAACCTAACCTAACCTAACCTAACCTAACCTAACCTAACCTAACCTAACCTAACCTAACCTAACCTAACCTAACCTAACCTAACCTAACCTAACCTAACCTAACCTAACCTAACCTAACCTAACCTAACCTAACCTAACCTAACCTAACCTAACCTAACCTAACCTAACCTAACCTAACCTAACCTAACCTAACCTAACCTAACCTAACCTAACCTAACCTAACCTAACCTAACCTAACCTAACCTAACCTAACCTAACCTAACCTAACCTAACCTAACCTAACCTAACCTAACCTAACCTAACCTAACCTAACCTAACCTAACCTAACCTAACCTAACCTAACCTAACCTAACCTAACCTAACCTAACCTAACCTAACCTAACCTAACCTAACCTAACCTAACCTAACCTAACCTAACCTAACCTAACCTAACCTAACCTAACCTAACCTAACCTAACCTAACCTAACCTAACCTAACCTAACCTAACCTAACCTAACCTAACCTAACCTAACCTAACCTAACCTAACCTAACCTAACCTAACCTAACCTAACCTAACCTAACCTAACCTAACCTAACCTAACCTAACCTAACCTAACCTAACCTAACCTAACCTAACCTAACCTAACCTAACCTAACCTAACCTAACCTAACCTAACCTAACCTAACCTAACCTAACCTAACCTAACCTAACCTAACCTAACCTAACCTAACCTAACCTAACCTAACCTAACCTAACCTAACCTAACCTAACCTAACCTAACCTAACCTAACCTAACCTAACCTAACCTAACCTAACCTAACCTAACCTAACCTAACCTAACCTAACCTAACCTAACCTAACCTAACCTAACCTAACCTAACCTAACCTAACCTAACCTAACCTAACCTAACCTAACCTAACCTAACCTAACCTAACCTAACCTAACCTAACCTAACCTAACCTAACCTAACCTAACCTAACCTAACCTAACCTAACCTAACCTAACCTAACCTAACCTAACCTAACCTAACCTAACCTAACCTAACCTAACCTAACCTAACCTAACCTAACCTAACCTAACCTAACCTAACCTAACCTAACCTAACCTAACCTAACCTAACCTAACCTAACCTAACCTAACCTAACCTAACCTAACCTAACCTAACCTAACCTAACCTAACCTAACCTAACCTAACCTAACCTAACCTAACCTAACCTAACCTAACCTAACCTAACCTAACCTAACCTAACCTAACCTAACCTATACCTAACCTAACCTAACCTAACCTAACCTAACCTAACCTAACCTAACCTAACCTAACCTAACCTAACCTAACCTAACCTAACCTAACCTAACCTAACCTAACCTAACCTAACCTAACCTAACCTAACCTAACCTAACCTAACCTAACCTAACCTAACCTAACCTAACCTAACCTAACCTAACCTAACCTAACCTAACCTAACCTAACCTAACCTAACCTAACCTAACCTAACCTAACCTAACCTAACCTAACCTAACCTAACCTAACCTAACCTAACCTAACCTAACCTAACCTAACCTAACCTAACCTAACCTAACCTAACCTAACCTAACCTAACCTAACCTAACCTAACCTAACCTAACCTAACCTAACCTAACCTAACCTAACCTAACCTAACCTAACCTAACCTAACCTAACCTAACCTAACCTAACCTAACCTAACCTAACCTAACCTAACCTAACCTAACCTAACCTAACCTAACCTAACCTAACCTAACCTAACCTAACCTAACCTAACCTAACCTAACCTAACCTAACCTAACCTAACCTAACCTAACCTAACCTAACCTAACCTAACCTAACCTAACCTAACCTAACCTAACCTAACCTAACCTAACCTAACCTAACCTAACCTAACCTAACCTAACCTAACCTAACCTAACCTAACCTAACCTAACCTAACCTAACCTAACCTAACCTAACCTAACCTAACCTAACCTAACCTAACCTAACCTAACCTAACCTAACCTAACCTAACCTAACCTAACCTAACCTAACCTAACCTAACCTAACCTAACCTAACCTAACCTAACCTAACCTAACCTAACCTAACCTAACCTAACCTAACCTAACCTAACCTAACCTAACCTAACCTAACCTAACCTAACCTAACCTAACCTAACCTAACCTAACCTAACCTAACCTAACCTAACCTAACCTAACCTAACCTAACCTAACCTAACCTAACCTAACCTAACCTAACCTAACCTAACCTAACCTAACCTAACCTAACCTAACCTAACCTAACCTAACCTAACCTAACCTAACCTAACCTAACCTAACCTAACCTAACCTAACCTAACCTAACCTAACCTAACCTAACCTAACCTAACCTAACCTAACCTAACCTAACCTAACCTAACCTAACCTAACCTAACCTAACCTAACCTAACCTAACCTAACCTAACCTAACCTAACCTAACCTAACCTAACCTAACCTAACCTAACCTAACCTAACCTAACCTAACCTAACCTAACCTAACCTAACCTAACCTAACCTAACCTAACCTAACCTAACCTAACCTAACCTAACCTAACCTAACCTAACCTAACCTAACCTAACCTAACCTAACCTAACCTAACCTAACCTAACCTAACCTAACCTAACCTAACCTAACCTAACCTAACCTAACCTAACCTAACCTAACCTAACCTAACCTAACCTAACCTAACCTAACCTAACCTAACCTAACCTAACCTAACCTAACCTAACCTAACCTAACCTAACCTAACCTAACCTAACCTAACCTAACCTAACCTAACCTAACCTAACCTAACCTAACCTAACCTAACCTAACCTAACCTAACCTAACCTAACCTAACCTAACCTAACCTAACCTAACCTAACCTAACCTAACCTAACCTAACCTAACCTAACCTAACCTAACCTAACCTAACCTAACCTAACCTAACCTAACCTAACCTAACCTAACCTAACCTAACCTAACCTAACCTAACCTAACCTAACCTAACCTAACCTAACCTAACCTAACCTAACCTAACCTAACCTAACCTAACCTAACCTAACCTAACCTAACCTAACCTAACCTAACCTAACCTAACCTAACCTAACCTAACCTAACCTAACCTAACCTAACCTAACCTAACCTAACCTAACCTAACCTAACCTAACCTAACCTAACCTAACCTAACCTAACCTAACCTAACCTAACCTAACCTAACCTAACCTAACCTAACCTAACCTAACCTAACCTAACCTAACCTAACCTAACCTAACCTAACCTAACCTAACCTAACCTAACCTAACCTAACCTAACCTAACCTAACCTAACCTAACCTAACCTAACCTAACCTAACCTAACCTAACCTAACCTAACCTAACCTAACCTAACCTAACCTAACCTAACCTAACCTAACCTAACCTAACCTAACCTAACCTAACCTAACCTAACCTAACCTAACCTAACCTAACCTAACCTAACCTAACCTAACCTAACCTAACCTAACCTAACCTAACCTAACCTAACCTAACCTAACCTAACCTAACCTAACCTAACCTAACCTAACCTAACCTAACCTAACCTAACCTAACCTAACCTAACCTAACCTAACCTAACCTAACCTAACCTAACCTAACCTAACCTAACCTAACCTAACCTAACCTAACCTAACCTAACCTAACCTAACCTAACCTAACCTAACCTAACCTAACCTAACCTAACCTAACCTAACCTAACCTAACCTAACCTAACCTAACCTAACCTAACCTAACCTAACCTAACCTAACCTAACCTAACCTAACCTAACCTAACCTAACCTAACCTAACCTAACCTAACCTAACCTAACCTAACCTAACCTAACCTAACCTAACCTAACCTAACCTAACCTAACCTAACCTAACCTAACCTAACCTAACCTAACCTAACCTAACCTAACCTAACCTAACCTAACCTAACCTAACCTAACCTAACCTAACCTAACCTAACCTAACCTAACCTAACCTAACCTAACCTAACCTAACCTAACCTAACCTAACCTAACCTAACCTAACCTAACCTAACCTAACCTAACCTAACCTAACCTAACCTAACCTAACCTAACCTAACCTAACCTAACCTAACCTAACCTAACCTAACCTAACCTAACCTAACCTAACCTAACCTAACCTAACCTAACCTAACCTAACCTAACCTAACCTAACCTAACCTAACCTAACCTAACCTAACCTAACCTAACCTAACCTAACCTAACCTAACCTAACCTAACCTAACCTAACCTAACCTAACCTAACCTAACCTAACCTAACCTAACCTAACCTAACCTAACCTAACCTAACCTAACCTAACCTAACCTAACCTAACCTAACCTAACCTAACCTAACCTAACCTAACCTAACCTAACCTAACCTAACCTAACCTAACCTAACCTAACCTAACCTAACCTAACCTAACCTAACCTAACCTAACCTAACCTAACCTAACCTAACCTAACCTAACCTAACCTAACCTAACCTAACCTAACCTAACCTAACCTAACCTAACCTAACCTAACCTAACCTAACCTAACCTAACCTAACCTAACCTAACCTAACCTAACCTAACCTAACCTAACCTAACCTAACCTAACCTAACCTAACCTAACCTAACCTAACCTAACCTAACCTAACCTAACCTAACCTAACCTAACCTAACCTAACCTAACCTAACCTAACCTAACCTAACCTAACCTAACCTAACCTAACCTAACCTAACCTAACCTAACCTAACCTAACCTAACCTAACCTAACCTAACCTAACCTAACCTAACCTAACCTAACCTAACCTAACCTAACCTAACCTAACCTAACCTAACCTAACCTAACCTAACCTAACCTAACCTAACCTAACCTAACCTAACCTAACCTAACCTAACCTAACCTAACCTAACCTAACCTAACCTAACCTAACCTAACCTAACCTAACCTAACCTAACCTAACCTAACCTAACCTAACCTAACCTAACCTAACCTAACCTAACCTAACCTAACCTAACCTAACCTAACCTAACCTAACCTAACCTAACCTAACCTAACCTAACCTAACCTAACCTAACCTAACCTAACCTAACCTAACCTAACCTAACCTAACCTAACCTAACCTAACCTAACCTAACCTAACCTAACCTAACCTAACCTAACCTAACCTAACCTAACCTAACCTAACCTAACCTAACCTAACCTAACCTAACCTAACCTAACCTAACCTAACCTAACCTAACCTAACCTAACCTAACCTAACCTAACCTAACCTAACCTAACCTAACCTAACCTAACCTAACCTAACCTAACCTAACCTAACCTAACCTAACCTAACCTAACCTAACCTAACCTAACCTAACCTAACCTAACCTAACCTAACCTAACACCTAACCTAACCTAACCTAACCTAACCTAACCTAACCTAACCTAACCTAACCTAACCTAACCTAACCTAACCTAACCTAACCTAACCTAACCTAACCTAACCTAACCTAACCTAACCTAACCTAACCTAACCTAACCTAACCTAACCTAACCTAACCTAACCTCTAACCTAACCTAACCTAACCTAACCTAACCTAACCTAACCTAACCTAACCTAACCTAACCTAACCTAACCTAACCTAACCTAACCTAACCTAACCTAACCTAACCTAACCTAACCTAACCTAACCTAACCTAACCTAACCTAACCTAACCTAACCTAACCTAACCTAACCTAACCTAACCTAACCTAACCTAACCTAACCTAACCTAACCTAACCTAACCTAACCTAACCTAACCTAACCTAACCTAACCTAACCTAACCTAACCTAACCTAACCTAACCTAACCTAACCTAACCTAACCTAACCTAACCTAACCTAACCTAACCTAACCTAACCTAACCTAACCTAACCTAACCTAACCTAACCTAACCTAACCTAACCTAACCTAACCTAACCTAACCTAACCTAACCTAACCTAACCTAACCTAACCTAACCTAACCTAACCTAACCTAACCTAACCTAACCTAACCTAACCTAACCTAACCTAACCTAACCTAACCTAACCTAACCTAACCTAACCTAACCTAACCTAACCTAACCTAACCTAACCTAACCTAACCTAACCTAACCTAACCTAACCTAACCTAACCTAACCTAACCTAACCTAACCTAACCTAACCTAACCTAACCTAACCTAACCTAACCTAACCTAACCTAACCTAACCTAACCTAACCTAACCTAACCTAACCTAACCTAACCTAACCTAACCTAACCTAACCTAACCTAACCTAACCTAACCTAACCTAACCTAACCTAACCTAACCTAACCTAACCTAACCTAACCTAACCTAACCTAACCTAACCTAACCTAACCTAACCTAACCTAACCTAACCTAACCTAACCTAACCTAACCTAACCTAACCTAACCTAACCTAACCTAACCTAACCTAACCTAACCTAACCTAACCTAACCTAACCTAACCTAACCTAACCTAACCTAACCTAACCTAACCTAACCTAACCTAACCTAACCTAACCTAACCTAACCTAACCTAACCTAACCTAACCTAACCTAACCTAACCTAACCTAACCTAACCTAACCTAACCTAACCTAACCTAACCTAACCTAACCTAACCTAACCTAACCTAACCTAACCTAACCTAACCTAACCTAACCTAACCTAACCTAACCTAACCTAACCTAACCTAACCTAACCTAACCTAACCTAACCTAACCTAACCTAACCTAACCTAACCTAACCTAACCTAACCTAACCTAACCTAACCTAACCTAACCTAACCTAACCTAACCTAACCTAACCTAACCTAACCTAACCTAACCTAACCTAACCTAACCTAACCTAACCTAACCTAACCTAACCTAACCTAACCTAACCTAACCTAACCTAACCTAACCTAACCTAACCTAACCTAACCTAACCTAACCTAACCTAACCTAACCTAACCTAACCTAACCTAACCTAACCTAACCTAACCTAACCTAACCTAACCTAACCTAACCTAACCTAACCTAACCTAACCTAACCTAACCTAACCTAACCTAACCTAACCTAACCTAACCTAACCTAACCTAACCTAACCTAACCTAACCTAACCTAACCTAACCTAACCTAACCTAACCTAACCTAACCTAACCTAACCTAACCTAACCTAACCTAACCTAACCTAACCTAACCTAACCTAACCTAACCTAACCTAACCTAACCTAACCTAACCTAACCTAACCTAACCTAACCTAACCTAACCTAACCTAACCTAACCTAACCTAACCTAACCTAACCTAACCTAACCTAACCTAACCTAACCTAACCTAACCTAACCTAACCTAACCTAACCTAACCTAACCTAACCTAACCTAACCTAACCTAACCTAACCTAACCTAACCTAACCTAACCTAACCTAACCTAACCTAACCTAACCTAACCTAACCTAACCTAACCTAACCTAACCTAACCTAACCTAACCTAACCTAACCTAACCTAACCTAACCTAACCTAACCTAACCTAACCTAACCTAACCTAACCTAACCTAACCTAACCTAACCTAACCTAACCTAACCTAACCTAACCTAACCTAACCTAACCTAACCTAACCTAACCTAACCTAACCTAACCTAACCTAACCTAACCTAACCTAACCTAACCTAACCTAACCTAACCTAACCTAACCTAACCTAACCTAACCTAACCTAACCTAACCTAACCTAACCTAACCTAACCTAACCTAACCTAACCTAACCTAACCTAACCTAACCTAACCTAACCTAACCTAACCTAACCTAACCTAACCTAACCTAACCTAACCTAACCTAACCTAACCTAACCTAACCTAACCTAACCTAACCTAACCTAACCTAACCTAACCTAACCTAACCTAACCTAACCTAACCTAACCTAACCTAACCTAACCTAACCTAACCTAACCTAACCTAACCTAACCTAACCTAACCTAACCTAACCTAACCTAACCTAACCTAACCTAACCTAACCTAACCTAACCTAACCTAACCTAACCTAACCTAACCTAACCTAACCTAACCTAACCTAACCTAACCTAACCTAACCTAACCTAACCTAACCTAACCTAACCTAACCTAACCTAACCTAACCTAACCTAACCTAACCTAACCTAACCTAACCTAACCTAACCTAACCTAACCTAACCTAACCTAACCTAACCTAACCTAACCTAACCTAACCTAACCTAACCTAACCTAACCTAACCTAACCTAACCTAACCTAACCTAACCTAACCTAACCTAACCTAACCTAACCTAACCTAACCTAACCTAACCTAACCTAACCTAACCTAACCTAACCTAACCTAACCTAACCTAACCTAACCTAACCTAACCTAACCTAACCTAACCTAACCTAACCTAACCTAACCTAACCTAACCTAACCTAACCTAACCTAACCTAACCTAACCTAACCTAACCTAACCTAACCTAACCTAACCTAACCTAACCTAACCTAACCTAACCTAACCTAACCTAACCTAACCTAACCTAACCTAACCTAACCTAACCTAACCTAACCTAACCTAACCTAACCTAACCTAACCTAACCTAACCTAACCTAACCTAACCTAACCTAACCTAACCTAACCTAACCTAACCTAACCTAACCTAACCTAACCTAACCTAACCTAACCTAACCTAACCTAACCTAACCTAACCTAACCTAACCTAACCTAACCTAACCTAACCTAACCTAACCTAACCTAACCTAACCTAACCTAACCTAACCTAACCTAACCTAACCTAACCTAACCTAACCTAACCTAACCTAACCTAACCTAACCTAACCTAACCTAACCTAACCTAACCTAACCTAACCTAACCTAACCTAACCTAACCTAACCTAACCTAACCTAACCTAACCTAACCTAACCTAACCTAACCTAACCTAACCTAACCTAACCTAACCTAACCTAACCTAACCTAACCTAACCTAACCTAACCTAACCTAACCTAACCTAACCTAACCTAACCTAACCTAACCTAACCTAACCTAACCTAACCTAACCTAACCTAACCTAACCTAACCTAACCTAACCTAACCTAACCTAACCTAACCTAACCTAACCTAACCTAACCTAACCTAACCTAACCTAACCTAACCTAACCTAACCTAACCTAACCTAACCTAACCTAACCTAACCTAACCTAACCTAACCTAACCTAACCTAACCTAACCTAACCTAACCTAACCTAACCTAACCTAACCTAACCTAACCTAACCTAACCTAACCTAACCTAACCTAACCTAACCTAACCTAACCTAACCTAACCTAACCTAACCTAACCTAACCTAACCTAACCTAACCTAACCTAACCTAACCTAACCTAACCTAACCTAACCTAACCTAACCTAACCTAACCTAACCTAACCTAACCTAACCTAACCTAACCTAACCTAACCTAACCTAACCTAACCTAACCTAACCTAACCTAACCTAACCTAACCTAACCTAACCTAACCTAACCTAACCTAACCTAACCTAACCTAACCTAACCTAACCTAACCTAACCTAACCTAACCTAACCTAACCTAACCTAACCTAACCTAACCTAACCTAACCTAACCTAACCTAACCTAACCTAACCTAACCTAACCTAACCTAACCTAACCTAACCTAACCTAACCTAACCTAACCTAACCTAACCTAACCTAACCTAACCTAACCTAACCTAACCTAACCTAACCTAACCTAACCTAACCTAACCTAACCTAACCTAACCTAACCTAACCTAACCTAACCTAACCTAACCTAACCTAACCTAACCTAACCTAACCTAACCTAACCTAACCTAACCTAACCTAACCTAACCTAACCTAACCTAACCTAACCTAACCTAACCTAACCTAACCTAACCTAACCTAACCTAACCTAACCTAACCTAACCTAACCTAACCTAACCTAACCTAACCTAACCTAACCTAACCTAACCTAACCTAACCTAACCTAACCTAACCTAACCTAACCTAACCTAACCTAACCTAACCTAACCTAACCTAACCTAACCTAACCTAACCTAACCTAACCTAACCTAACCTAACCTAACCTAACCTAACCTAACCTAACCTAACCTAACCTAACCTAACCTAACCTAACCTAACCTAACCTAACCTAACCTAACCTAACCTAACCTAACCTAACCTAACCTAACCTAACCTAACCTAACCTAACCTAACCTAACCTAACCTAACCTAACCTAACCTAACCTAACCTAACCTAACCTAACCTAACCTAACCTAACCTAACCTAACCTAACCTAACCTAACCTAACCTAACCTAACCTAACCTAACCTAACCTAACCTAACCTAACCTAACCTAACCTAACCTAACCTAACCTAACCTAACCTAACCTAACCTAACCTAACCTAACCTAACCTAACCTAACCTAACCTAACCTAACCTAACCTAACCTAACCTAACCTAACCTAACCTAACCTAACCTAACCTAACCTAACCTAACCTAACCTAACCTAACCTAACCTAACCTAACCTAACCTAACCTAACCTAACCTAACCTAACCTAACCTAACCTAACCTAACCTAACCTAACCTAACCTAACCTAACCTAACCTAACCTAACCTAACCTAACCTAACCTAACCTAACCTAACCTAACCTAACCTAACCTAACCTAACCTAACCTAACCTAACCTAACCTAACCTAACCTAACCTAACCTAACCTAACCTAACCTAACCTAACCTAACCTAACCTAACCTAACCTAACCTAACCTAACCTAACCTAACCTAACCTAACCTAACCTAACCTAACCTAACCTAACCTAACCTAACCTAACCTAACCTAACCTAACCTAACCTAACCTAACCTAACCTAACCTAACCTAACCTAACCTAACCTAACCTAACCTAACCTAACCTAACCTAACCTAACCTAACCTAACCTAACCTAACCTAACCTAACCTAACCTAACCTAACCTAACCTAACCTAACCTAACCTAACCTAACCTAACCTAACCTAACCTAACCTAACC
Source organism: Petrophora chlorosata (assembly GCA_951640565.1). Classification (NCBI taxonomy): domain Eukaryota; kingdom Metazoa; phylum Arthropoda; class Insecta; order Lepidoptera; family Geometridae; genus Petrophora; species Petrophora chlorosata. The sequence continues at coordinate 13,712 of OX621209.1, forward strand.
TAACCTAACCTAACCTAACCTAACCTAACCTAACCTAACCTAACCTAACCTAACCTAACCTAACCTAACCTAACCTAACCTAACCTAACCTAACCTAACCTAACCTAACCTAACCTAACCTAACCTAACCTAACCTAACCTAACCTAACCTAACCTAACCTAACCTAACCTAACCTAACCTAACCTAACCTAACCTAACCTAACCTAACCTAACCTAACCTAACCTAACCTAACCTAACCTAACCTAACCTAACCTAACCTAACCTAACCTAACCTAACCTAACCTAACCTAACCTAACCTAACCTAACCTAACCTAACCTAACCTAACCTAACCTAACCTAACCTAACCTAACCTAACCTAACCTAACCTAACCTAACCTAACCTAACCTAACCTAACCTAACCTAACCTAACCTAACCTAACCTAACCTAACCTAACCTAACCTAACCTAACCTAACCTAACCTAACCTAACCTAACCTAACCTAACCTAACCTAACCTAACCTAACCTAACCTAACCTAACCTAACCTAACCTAACCTAACCTAACCTAACCTAACCTAACCTAACCTAACCTAACCTAACCTAACCTAACCTAACCTAACCTAACCTAACCTAACCTAACCTAACCTAACCTAACCTAACCTAACCTAACCTAACCTAACCTAACCTAACCTAACCTAACCTAACCTAACCTAACCTAACCTAACCTAACCTAACCTAACCTAACCTAACCTAACCTAACCTAACCTAACCTAACCTAACCTAACCTAACCTAACCTAACCTAACCTAACCTAACCTAACCTAACCTAACCTAACCTAACCTAACCTAACCTAACCTAACCTAACCTAACCTAACCTAACCTAACCTAACCTAACCTAACCTAACCTAACCTAACCTAACCTAACCTAACCTAACCTAACCTAACCTAACCTAACCTAACCTAACCTAACCTAACCTAACCTAACCTAACCTAACCTAACCTAACCTAACCTAACCTAACCTAACCTAACCTAACCTAACCTAACCTAACCTAACCTAACCTAACCTAACCTAACCTAACCTAACCTAACCTAACCTAACCTAACCTAACCTAACCTAACCTAACCTAACCTAACCTAACCTAACCTAACCTAACCTAACCTAACCTAACCTAACCTAACCTAACCTAACCTAACCTAACCTAACCTAACCTAACCTAACCTAACCTAACCTAACCTAACCTAACCTAACCTAACCTAACCTAACCTAACCTAACCTAACCTAACCTAACCTAACCTAACCTAACCTAACCTAACCTAACCTAACCTAACCTAACCTAACCTAACCTAACCTAACCTAACCTAACCTAACCTAACCTAACCTAACCTAACCTAACCTAACCTAACCTAACCTAACCTAACCTAACCTAACCTAACCTAACCTAACCTAACCTAACCTAACCTAACCTAACCTAACCTAACCTAACCTAACCTAACCTAACCTAACCTAACCTAACCTAACCTAACCTAACCTAACCTAACCTAACCTAACCTAACCTAACCTAACCTAACCTAACCTAACCTAACCTAACCTAACCTAACCTAACCTAACCTAACCTAACCTAACCTAACCTAACCTAACCTAACCTAACCTAACCTAACCTAACCTAACCTAACCTAACCTAACCTAACCTAACCTAACCTAACCTAACCTAACCTAACCTAACCTAACCTAACCTAACCTAACCTAACCTAACCTAACCTAACCTAACCTAACCTAACCTAACCTAACCTAACCTAACCTAACCTAACCTAACCTAACCTAACCTAACCTAACCTAACCTAACCTAACCTAACCTAACCTAACCTAACCTAACCTAACCTAACCTAACCTAACCTAACCTAACCTAACCTAACCTAACCTAACCTAACCTAACCTAACCTAACCTAACCTAACCTAACCTAACCTAACCTAACCTAACCTAACCTAACCTAACCTAACCTAACCTAACCTAACCTAACCTAACCTAACCTAACCTAACCTAACCTAACCTAACCTAACCTAACCTAACCTAACCTAACCTAACCTAACCTAACCTAACCTAACCTAACCTAACCTAACCTAACCTAACCTAACCTAACCTAACCTAACCTAACCTAACCTAACCTAACCTAACCTAACCTAACCTAACCTAACCTAACCTAACCTAACCTAACCTAACCTAACCTAACCTAACCTAACCTAACCTAACCTAACCTAACCTAACCTAACCTAACCTAACCTAACCTAACCTAACCTAACCTAACCTAACCTAACCTAACCTAACCTAACCTAACCTAACCTAACCTAACCTAACCTAACCTAACCTAACCTAACCTAACCTAACCTAACCTAACCTAACCTAACCTAACCTAACCTAACCTAACCTAACCTAACCTAACCTAACCTAACCTAACCTAACCTAACCTAACCTAACCTAACCTAACCTAACCTAACCTAACCTAACCTAACCTAACCTAACCTAACCTAACCTAACCTAACCTAACCTAACCTAACCTAACCTAACCTAACCTAACCTAACCTAACCTAACCTAACCTAACCTAACCTAACCTAACCTAACCTAACCTAACCTAACCTAACCTAACCTAACCTAACCTAACCTAACCTAACCTAACCTAACCTAACCTAACCTAACCTAACCTAACCTAACCTAACCTAACCTAACCTAACCTAACCTAACCTAACCTAACCTAACCTAACCTAACCTAACCTAACCTAACCTAACCTAACCTAACCTAACCTAACCTAACCTAACCTAACCTAACCTAACCTAACCTAACCTAACCTAACCTAACCTAACCTAACCTAACCTAACCTAACCTAACCTAACCTAACCTAACCTAACCTAACCTAACCTAACCTAACCTAACCTAACCTAACCTAACCTAACCTAACCTAACCTAACCTAACCTAACCTAACCTAACCTAACCTAACCTAACCTAACCTAACCTAACCTAACCTAACCTAACCTAACCTAACCTAACCTAACCTAACCTAACCTAACCTAACCTAACCTAACCTAACCTAACCTAACCTAACCTAACCTAACCTAACCTAACCTAACCTAACCTAACCTAACCTAACCTAACCTAACCTAACCTAACCTAACCTAACCTAACCTAACCTAACCTAACCTAACCTAACCTAACCTAACCTAACCTAACCTAACCTAACCTAACCTAACCTAACCTAACCTAACCTAACCTAACCTAACCTAACCTAACCTAACCTAACCTAACCTAACCTAACCTAACCTAACCTAACCTAACCTAACCTAACCTAACCTAACCTAACCTAACCTAACCTAACCTAACCTAACCTAACCTAACCTAACCTAACCTAACCTAACCTAACCTAACCTAACCTAACCTAACCTAACCTAACCTAACCTAACCTAACCTAACCTAACCTAACCTAACCTAACCTAACCTAACCTAACCTAACCTAACCTAACCTAACCTAACCTAACCTAACCTAACCTAACCTAACCTAACCTAACCTAACCTAACCTAACCTAACCTAACCTAACCTAACCTAACCTAACCTAACCTAACCTAACCTAACCTAACCTAACCTAACCTAACCTAACCTAACCTAACCTAACCTAACCTAACCTAACCTAACCTAACCTAACCTAACCTAACCTAACCTAACCTAACCTAACCTAACCTAACCTAACCTAACCTAACCTAACCTAACCTAACCTAACCTAACCTAACCTAACCTAACCTAACCTAACCTAACCTAACCTAACCTAACCTAACCTAACCTAACCTAACCTAACCTAACCTAACCTAACCTAACCTAACCTAACCTAACCTAACCTAACCTAACCTAACCTAACCTAACCTAACCTAACCTAACCTAACCTAACCTAACCTAACCTAACCTAACCTAACCTAACCTAACCTAACCTAACCTAACCTAACCTAACCTAACCTAACCTAACCTAACCTAACCTAACCTAACCTAACCTAACCTAACCTAACCTAACCCAGTCGCGTCCCAACCACGCTCGCAGACGCCACGAGTCCACGTCGCTCCGCAGTCGCTCCGCAGCCAAAAAATCCCAAAAATAGGATTTTTGAGCCGAAAAACAACAAGTGATACGTCAAAAGTTGCGCGATAACGCGGCGCATCCAACAGTGAAATCCTATTTTTGGTGAAGTTATAACCAAAAAAGTGTATTTTGTGCAAAATTCGCACACAAAAAGTGAAACGCTGCGTGATTAAGATCAGTAACGCACACTTTTCGAAGTGTCACCCGGACGGCCTTCTGGGGCCCCACACCGCCACGTCGAGTTTGGATTTTTCCCGCGCACCAGCGCGGAGGAATCACTGAAAACCTGAAAACCACGTGGCCACGAGGTCGGTGATCCAGGGCTGCCCGGTGAAAACTGACCACTGCACCACGTGGAGGACCAGGAGAGGACCCAGGAGCCGTTTACAGAAAATCAAAAAGTTAAGTCTGGACAAAGTTATTAAATTTTCAAAAACCATAATTTATTTGGAAACTTTCAAAATTCAATAAAATAAGATCTTCAGCGACGACCTGGCCTGCAAATTTTAGTATAAGTTCCTTAGCAGTAGTTCTATGTTTTTGCAAATTTGTAGATTTTTGACTCGAGTGGTTTCGGAGAAATAAAAATTTTCAGTATTTTTATAGGTTAAATACCTAAAAACGCTTGTATCTCCGAAACCGCTGGAGATAGACCATTTTTAGGCACGACCTAGCATATACTATGTATATAGTATATGCTGTATAGTTATTTTTATATTGTGTACAAAACCCCCACCCCTCCCCCCTTTTTCCCCCCACAAATTAGGAATTGGCCATATCTCCCAAACGGTGAGAGATAGACCAATTCTGACAAAACTTCGGAACGCAGGTAATTACCCCCGTTCCGAAAGTCTTTAGTTTTACCCCCCCATAAATCATCCCCTAAACCTCCCCCCAAATTTTTGTCTTAAAATTTTAATTTTATAAATGTGTTCTGCTGTGTAACTTTAACCGTACTAGATATAAGCTATTGACGTAGTCCATTGACTTGTACACCCTCCCTATTTCAACCCTTATATTAAAATAAACTAATTATTATCATATCTCTTTAACTAAGGCAGGGAATACAACGGGGTTTTTCGTTTTTGACAGAGTACATAAGGTACTCTCAATCGACGGCAAAAGACATCAAATATTATTTGAAAATAATTTTATTTTATTTACTTTTTATATTTTATACTATAATTTTGACAATTAAAACTCATTTGTTTGTTTTGCGACATCGTGCTTGACCACTCTATTTTTAAAACTTTTACAAATCTTCGAAGCACCAAGCATAATTATTTTGACCCGTCCCTCTGATGGGAAATTCGGATAAAACCGCGACTAACGTGTCCCCGAGAGAAACCAAAATGATGGGCATACGAACTCCTGTGAAGAAGACAGCAGAAAATACCCGGAAATCAAATTCGCCCGGACTGACAGTGGTGGCAGGAACATCACACGCCGAACCTACAATGACCGCAACCTCTAGCGTGAGACGTAGCATCGGGGAATGGGAGACTGCAACGGACGTGACAAAGGCAGCCCCAGCCCCAAAAGCTCAATCAACGCAAAAGAGCGACAGACTTGCAGAAGCAAGAGCATGCCTCTGCAAGGCGAAATTAAATCTGGGAAACTCCAGAAACTTGAAGGGCGATATTAAAGCAGAGGTCCTACAGGCGGTAGAGAGGCTCTACCAACTTGTAAAGGAGGCGGAACAAGTAAAATCTTCGAGCAGACCACAAGTTCAGGAACAAAAAGCCGAGCCGACCTCCGACCGACATACAAAAGTAGAGTCTCAGGCAGACCTAGAAATAATAAAAAGAATAGAAGAACACTCATTGCTACTAAAAGAGAACTCTGAAAAGATAGAAAAACTGAAAGAAGTAATAGAGAAGCAGACCTACGCTAGTGTAGCAGCGGCGTCCTCCAGGAGGCAGCCCCCAGAGAATACCGCGCTACACTCGGTAGTAGTAACCGCTAAGGACGAGACAGAAACAGGAGAAGAAGTAATAGACAGAATTAGGAAAGCTGTAAATGCGAAAGAAGGAGGTGTGATGATTGAAAAAATACGTAAGGCAAAGGACAGAAAAGTAATCATAGGATGCAGGACGGAGGAGGAAAGGCGGAAGGTCAAAGAGAGAATCACAACATCGGGGAACCAACTTAACGTTGAGGACATAAAGAACAAGGACCCGCTGATAATCCTTAGAGACGTGCTGCATTTTAACAGTGACGAAGAAATCCTAAGCGCCTTAAAAAAACAAAACAAGAGTGTGTTTCGGGACCTTGACCAAAAAGAAAACAAGATGGAGATAGCCTATAAAAGACGTACGAGGAACCCTCACGCGAGTCACATTATAATGAGGGTTTCCCCCAAAATTTGGCAGAGGATGACGGAGGCGGAGTCAGTCCACGTAGATCTTCAGCGCGTACGGGTGGCGGATCAATCGCCACTCGTACAGTGCTCACTCTGCCTCGGTTATGGTCACGGAAAACGCTTTTGCAAGGAGACCATACCAAAGTGCAGCCACTGCGGGGGGTCTCATATGAAGGCTGAATGTCCCGAGTGGATGGCCGGTGCCACACCATCCTGCTGCAACTGCGTGCGCGCGAAGATAGACCGAGCGGAACACAACGCCTTTAGCAATGAATGCACCATACGCAGAAAGTGGGAAGCAATGGCCAGATCCACGGTAGCGTATTGCTAAAGTGGTCCCGGGCCAAAAACCTCGCACAGACAACACAGCGCCTTACAAAGTGGTACAAGCGAACCTCCAAAGAAAAGCCCTGGCAACCCAAGAACTAATGCAAGAGGCCAGCAATCGTAAAATTGCACTTGCACTGCTCCAGGAGCCATACATCGGAGGGACAGGTAGAATGAGAGACTATAATGGGGTAAGGATATACCAGTCTACGCAACAAGGAAGCGGTACCATCAAAGCAGCGATAGCTGTCTTCGACCAGCAGATGGACGTTACCCAATACCCGGAATTCACCACGACAAACATCGTAGTGGTGAAAATCAAAACAACAGCATGGGAAATTGTAGTCGTCTCGTTCTACCTTGAACCTAAACCGGAACCGATAGGGCCATACCTGGAGCAGCTGCAAAAAATCGAAAGAAGTCTAGGACCTAAAATTATCTTTGGAGGCGACGCCAACGCTAAAAGTACCTGGTGGGGTAGTGCAAAGGTGGACAGTAGAGGAGAGGAACTAGCCGGTGCCCTGGATGAAATGAGCTTACAGGTACTCAACAACGGCGATATCCCAACATTCTACGTAATAAGAGGCGGACGAGAATATACTAGCTGCGTGGATATCACTGTCTGTACGTCGGAGATGCTAAACCTGGTGGAAGACTGGGAAATCGATGAAGGCATGACGAGCTCGGACCACAATACCATTAAATTCAATCTTAGATTACAAAAGTCTAAAGGAATAAATTTAAGTCGTACTACTAGAATCTACAACAGTAAAAAGGCAAACTGGGAAAAATTTCATAAGAAACTAACCGAGTTGTTAAAAGAAAACAAAATAAATAATACGGAAATTGAACAAATAGATAACGTCACAGAATTAGATTTAAAAATAGAGTCATATACAAATTCAATAATAGAAGTCATATACAAATTCAATAATAGAATCATGCAACATTAGTATACCTAAATTATATAAAAAAGAAGTAATTAACTTACCGTGGTGGTCCGAGGAGCTCGCAAAGCTGAAGAAGGGAGTCGCCACCAGGAAGCGTCGAATCCGATGTGCAGCGCCCGTCCGGAGGAAGAAAGTCGTTGATGAGTACCTGAAAGCAAAAGAAGAATATGAGGAACAGGCGAAAATAGCACAAGTGGAGAGCTGGAAGGATTTCTGTGGGAAGCAGGATAGGGAAAGTTTATGGGACGGAATATATAGAGTAATAGGGCGTACAACTAAAAGACAAGAAGATCAACCTCTCGTGAAGGAGGGAAGAACATTAGACGGGACTGAATCAGCAAAACTACTCGCTGAGACCTTCTATCCGGAGGACAAAGAGGAAGACGACAGTGCAGACCATAAGCGGATTAGGGAATTAGCAGAGCAAGTAAACAGAACGGAGCATGGTGAACAACATGACCCTCTGTTTACACCCGAGGAGCTGACATCTGCACTGATCAGTTTTAACCCCAAGAAAGCACCCGGTATAGATGGTCTAACAGCCGATATATGTATGCAAGCCATTACCCATAACTCAGAAAATTTCCTCACGCTAGCAAACAGATGCCTACAGCTAGGGCATTTTCCGACGAGCTGGAAGGTTGCGACGGTGGTGATACTCCGGAAACCTGGAAAAGAAAACTATGGAGAGCCAAAATCATATAGACCGATCGGTCTGCTACCTGTACTGGGCAAGATATTCGAGAAAATGGTGGTGAACAGAATAAAGTGGCACATCATACCCAATTTAAGCACCCGCCAGTATGGCTTTATGCCACAACGAAGCACGGAAGACTCCCTCTATGATCTAATCGAACACATCCAAAGTAAACTAGCTCAAAAGAAGCTTATAACGATGATATCGTTAGACATAGAGGGAGCTTTCGATAGCGCGTGGTGGCCGGCTATTAGAGTCAGACTGGCGGAAGAAAAATGCCCGATAAACCTGCGAAGAACGATAGACAGCTACCTACAAAATAGGAAAGTCAAAGTCAAATATGCGGGG